>CM077449.1:5686344-5711344 GCA_039654765.1 Mylopharyngodon piceus
TCTGATACGGCACAGTTCCGGTGGCACGTTCATGAATAGTGAATGGCCACACACAGCTTAATTCAGTCAGAGCTCATTGAAGGTTATTGACATACTTCTGAGATCGTGTAGGTTAAAGTTCCCACAGTATTCATGTCATTGTAAGAGGATACCGAAGTAGAAAGTGTCTGTGTTTCATTCTAATCTTCTTCAGCGGCTCACCACATCTGCCTTAGGCGACTTAAATATGCCACAGCTTTAAGTATGCAAATACCCTAGATATTAAGGTCTCATTTGAATACTGATTTTCATATTAAAATATTGATGGTGTTTTAACTGGGGCCCACTCTCAATCCTCATTATAGATTAGTGTACATCAGGCCCTTCTGTACTGTGGCTTCATGAATGCAAATGATTGCTTATGAGTGTCTAATTAGTTAGTAGTTCAAAGCATATTTTGTTAGATTTTTGTTATGGCACAAGAACTAATAGAAGGAATGTGAGTCATCAGAGTGTCCGGTGATTGGTCTATAATAGATAAGAGAACGTTTGCTATTATAGTTAAAGTTTTGTGTGTGTGTGTCTTGCTCATCATGAAAATGTGCCCACAGTTTAATGAAGTTGTCAAGATTTAATATATTCTAATGAGTCTTTTGATTAAAAATACATGATTTCAGCTGTTACAGATATAAACCTGAAATAAATGTTCAAAGCCAGGTTTAAAGATATTTTTTAAGTGGGAGGTTTAGCAGGTACTTTTACTAATTGTTTAAGGTCAGAACACTTTTAGCATTTATAAGTGTTTTGATTTACATTTATCCAAATATATTTAACTTTCTTCTTTCTTCCTTTAAATTTACTTTTTAAAAATTCTTACTTTTACTTTTTAAAAAGTATTTAAAAGACTTTTTGATAGCATCAGATTCATTCCATATTGTATATGTTATGTTGCATAAATATACATATTTTTATATAAATTATGTCATTTGTCTTTGTGTGTAAATTATATTTATTTAATATTAAATTAGGGCTGTCAAACGATTAAAAATTTTAATCTAATTAATTATAGGATGTGGCGATGAATTAAACGCAAATTAATCACAAATCAAACTTGGCTGAGAAATTATTCCCAAAAGATGATTTAAAGTCATTATTGTGTTAAATGAGAAAAGCGTCAAATAGACATTACAAAATGTAGCTTTAGAAAAAAATAGAATTTATTACACATAAACCTTTAGGCTTCAATGGCCATGAGGGTCAGTAAATGATGACAGAATTTTCATTTTTGGGTGAACTATACCTTTAATGTTTTTTTTTTATTATTATTATTATTAATAATAATTATTAATTATATTATTATTATTATTATTACAACCCGAATTCCAGAAAAGTTGGGACATTTTTTAAATTTGAATAAAATGAAAACTAAAAGACTTTCAGATCACATGAGCCAATATTTTATTCACAATAGAACACAGAGAACATAACAAATGTTTAAACTAAGAAATTTTACAATTTTATACACAAAATGAGCTCATTTCAAATTTGATGCCTGCTACAGGTCTCAAAATAGTTGGGACGGGGGCATGTTTACCATGGTGTAGCATCTCCTCTTCGTTTCAAAACAGTTTCTGGAGTTTTGGTGTTGGAATTTAGTCCCATTCTTGGTTTCCAGCTGCTGAAGAGTTTGTGGTTGTCTTTGACGTATTTTTCGTTTAATGTTGGTCTAAAACCTTTATATACCTTTCAGCATTCATAGTGCCTTCCAAAACATGCAAGCTGCCCATACCGTATGCACTTATGCACCCCCATACCATCAGAGATGCTGGCTTTTGAACTGAACGCTGATAACACTCTGGAAGGTCTCCCTCCTCTTTAGCCCGGAGGACACGGCGTCCATGATTTCCAACAAGAATGTCAAATTTGGACTCGTCTGAACACCATAGAACACTTTTCCACTTTGAAACAGTCCATTTTAAATGAGCCTTGGCCCACAGGACACGACGGCGCTTCTGGACCATGTTCACATGTGGCTTCCTTTTTGCATGATAGAGCTTTAGTTGGCATCTGCAGATGGCACGGCAGATTGTGTTTACCGACAGTGGTTTCTGGAAGTATTCCTGGGCCCATTTAATAATGTCATTGATACAATCATGCCGATGAGTGATGCAGTGTCGTCTGAGGGCCCGAAGACCACAGGCATCCAATAAAGGTCTTCGGCCTTGTCCCTTACGCACAGAGATTTTTCCAGTTTCTCTGAATCTTTTGATGATGTTATGCACTGTAGATGATGAGATTTGCAAAGCCTTTGCAATTTGACGTTGAGGAACATTGTTTTTAAAGTATTCCACAATCTTTTTATGCACTTTTCACAGCTCTGCCCATCTTTACTTCTGAGAGGCTCTACCTCTCTAAGACATCCCTTTTATAGCTAATCATGTTACAGACCTGATATCAATTAACTTAATTAGTTTCTAGATGTTCTCCCAACTAAATCTTTTCAAAATTTCTTGCTTTTTCAGCCATTTGTTGCCTCCGTGCCAACTTTTTTGGGACCTGTAGCAGGCATCAAATTTGAAATGAGCTCGTTTTGTGCATAAAACTGTTTAAACATTTATGTTATCTATGTTCTTTTGTGAATAAAATATTGGCTCATGTGATTTGAAAGTCTTTTTAGTTTTCATTTTATTCAAATTTAAAAAACGTCCCAACTTTTCCGGAATTTGGGTTGTAATATGGAAATATGATTTTTTTTTATTATTTTTTTTTTAATGAGATGATATTGTAAATAAGAAACTAAAACTGCCAGTATGTGGCGGTAAATGTCTAAACGAGTAAGTCATTGAGTCATTCATTCATTCGATTCATTCAAACAGCTGATTCATTCACTCTTTATGAATGGGTCATTGAATCATTGGTTCACCCAATTGATTCGCTCAAAACGTAGATTCATTCAGAAACGAAGCACTGCTGTGTGTTGCTTGGAGATGCACAAGTTCTGCTCTGGCTTTATAGGTAATATTTTCATTGGCAAAACTGAGCAAAAGTAGACAATATTTTGTCTAAAATATAACACAATATTAACTTCTTATTGATTGAACTGTTGTATAAAATCAGTATCACATTTGCACTCGTGCTATTCGGGACAAAAACAGCTCTCGTGTGATATTGGGCTCCTGTGATATTGCTTAACTAGCCCTATATAAATATGAGACAAAAACTCATACGGGGGCCTGATATCTTGAATTTTAG
Source organism: Mylopharyngodon piceus (assembly GCA_039654765.1). Classification (NCBI taxonomy): domain Eukaryota; kingdom Metazoa; phylum Chordata; class Actinopteri; order Cypriniformes; family Xenocyprididae; genus Mylopharyngodon; species Mylopharyngodon piceus. The sequence goes on from CM077449.1 coordinate 5,689,576, forward strand.
GTCATTCTAACTGAATTCTATAGGCTTCATCACGCAGTGAGTTGTTGCCCAGCTTCATGTTTGTCACCAATAACTTTATGAAATGTAAGATGAACTACATATGTCTGGGGCGCTATTTTTTTTTAAGTTAACGCATTAAATTGACAGCTCTATATTATATATAATAAAATGTAATAGAACACACACTAACAGGTTACAGTTTACAGTTTGAAGAGCATGTATGCCTAAAATTAGGCAGCAGAACTCTTTATTGATGGTGATTTTTTTTTTTTTTAAAACAAAGAAATAAAAAAGCACAAATGTTTACTAAAGACATTTATTATGTGCACACGCAGGTCTGCGTGAATTTCTGTAGCTGCAGCACACACAGACAGTTAATCCACATGTATGTAGATGTGTGCGTGATGACTACTTAATGTATGTCCAGAACAAACAGATGCAAAAGTATCGACGTGTGTGTGTGTGCGTGAACGTCTGCCCAGTTGGAGTGAGATTCAGAAGGCTTGCTTCCATCTTGGCAGGGCTACTGTACCACAGGGACGGCAGCAGTGTGTGCAATGATAATTGTGTGAATTGAGCTGTAAGGGGGAGCTGCCCATTGACCAGCGCGCTGCGCCTGTTCTCTCTGGCAGGTGTGGGGTGGCTGAAAAAGGAGTAAGAGAGAGGGAAAGTGAGAGAGAGCGTGTCTCCAGCAGGCAGGCAGGACACAGCTGTTAGTACAGGGCCTCCATTATCCAAAGGCAGCCTATTGATTCACCCTGTGGGATGTTTCCTCTCTGCGCCTGTACTGGTGTTGTGCAGAGTGCATTTGCATGGCTGTGAGCTGCGATCGATAGCCAGAGGTGTTCCGGCCCTCTGATTTTAATGGCCCCTTCTTCGATCAGCGGGGACCGACTCCACCAGAGGCTGTGTTTCCTATAATTAGAGTGTATGTTAATGCGCAGGGACCCATAAAGCATATCTCAGCCTGCTAATATAATTACTTTGCCTGCTCCGTAAAAAGCAGAACGAATCGAATGGTGTCAGTGGGATTAAGGAAATGGGGGCGGTTTGAATGTGATTTGACATTTATTTGAGCCTGTCAGGTTATTACGCAGAGTGCCACGGAAAACGGGAGATGGATGCTGAGATCGTCAGAAGGGGGACGTGCACATTTTCATACAATTTCCTTTCAAAATGAATAATTACGGGGTACGAGAACAGCTAAATCTGAGTTATTAATCAAAAATGATTCAAATGGCATACAGCCATATATTTTTAGCAGTTTTAGCAGAAAATTCTGTGACAGAAGTGTCTGAGAACAGCGGTGCAAATGCTTCAAATATTTTAATTTTGATACTTTTTTCATTATAAACTAAATTAACATCATTTTGAGTGACAAGATGATTTTTTTTTTTTTTTTTAAATTTCTTAATATTTCTTAATATCTTTTGCTTTAGGGAAAAAATTGTGAAAAATCATCAGTATTTTATTTTATATTTTATTTAAATCAATTAACTTATTGATAGCATTTTATATCATTTACACCATATAGTGTGTTTCAAAGTTATTTTTTATTTTATTATTTTATTTTACTTTTTGATAATGGCATTTATGTATTTTATTTAACATTTCCTTTTTTAAAAAAATCCCAGATGTTCAAAATGGACCATTTTTGATCTTGCTGTATTTGTGTAGACTCATTTTTCGCATTTTTCTTTCCGTTTATTTTAAAGGGGACCTTTAATGCGCCTTTTACAAAATGTAATATTTGTGTCTGGTGTCCCCAGAATGTGTCTGTGAAGTTTCAGCTCAAAATACCCCACAGATCATTTATTATAGCTTGTCAAATTTGCCCCTATTTGGGTATGAGCAAAAACACCCAAATAGTTTTTGTGCGTGTCCCTTTAAATGCAAATGAGCTGCTTCTCCCGGCCCCCTTTGCAGAAGAGGGCGGAGCTTTAACAGCTCGTGCTTCAGTTGCTCAACAACAACAAATCTGGAGAATCTCACGCAGCCAAAATGAGGATTGTCAGTAACAGTGTTCAGCCTTACATTGTTCAAATCCAGCGTTGAATTGACCCTCGTTTGTGAATCAGTTCCGGCATAAAATGACAGCATGGTATTTTTGGAAGATGGAAGAATGCGGTTTTACAGATGCTAGAAATGTGGCTGTCAAATGAAAGATTGATACAACAACTCTTCCTCTTCTCTAAAGCAGCCCAACATGGCCTCATCCCCTTTGTTGCAGGGTTTATGTAAACTTTAGGGTTAGTGATGTCACTAACCCGGGAAAAAGCTCATTGTAGTCCCTACCAGCCATTTGTTGTAGTCCTTAAACAGCGAATTCTTTAAAAGAAAATATCTCCCTTTGAATTGAACTTTAAGCCTCGTAACTTTGCAGATTTATGCTCTAACAGAAACATTACACACTAACTAGTTAAAAAAGCGAAATCATAATCAACCACCCCTTTAAACAACGAACAAAAACAATTCAAGTGTCTTAAAGGGTCATGAAACCCCAGAACATATTTTTTGAGCTGTGAACAGATATGTATAGGCTGCACATCATTGAAAACACTAAAGGTACTCATTAATTTTATTCAAAAGTTTAAATTAGTTATTTTTGCATTTTTCAGAGCGATTTCTGTCTTCCGGTTTGAAAAGCAAAGTCGGAGCAACGTCACAAAATCTGACGTCATCGTGTACTACCGGCAAGATCCGGAGTGCTGATTGGCTCCAGTATGGGCTGGTCGAACATGCTGACGTCAACAGTTTTGAGCAGTTCTCTGCATTTATTCATGACATAAAGCTCATTCAATCCAATCACTGCGCTGTAGTATGCATAAGCGCTGTTATGCATGAGGAAGTATCACTTCTCTTGTCTCTGTCTCTGTTGTCATTCAGAGACGTGTCGTAGGTGCTTGTTTCCTCAGTGCTACAACACAAAAATGCGTTTTCCTGTGACGCGACCAGAGCAGAAGTTTGGGTGCATGTGGATTGTTTTGCTGTAATCTACCAGCACAAATGGAAAATATATTCGCATGAGATCGCATTACAGCGGAGAATTCAAATGCAAAAGTTCTGTTCAGTCACCTCTGCGTTCGGACACGCGAGCCGTATGTATGTTTCCCCCAGCACAGCTAGCACATGAGTGTTGTTTGTATTTTGCCCGCGATGCGGTCAGAACTGGAATTTGAATACGAACACATCAAAAATACAATTGTTATGATATACATGCGGAGCGTGCATATGATCGGTTTCAGTTTGGAGCTCCGCGATGAGTTTAACAACACTAGCCACGTGGATCATAGCTCATGTACAGAATAAAGTATCCGTGTTTAAAGTTTTTATAGACATATTTCACATATTCTCCTGCACCAAACATGAACCAGCACGGTGTATGCACACATATTTCATCAAGTCTTCTTCAAATGAAATATATGTGCAAACTGGACACTGATACAGTGGTGTAGCCTATCTGAACACAATGACACGATTATTCTAATAGACAAAAGACTGATCGAAAATTCAAAGAAAAATGGACAAAAAATAAACTATGCCTTTATTCTTTCTGTGTTAAACTACGTGTTGTTTATCATGAGACTGCAGTGCTCGTAAACGTAATCAACGTATTATTAGCCTTTAAATATTTGTTCGCATTTCTCCCTTGTGCTTGGGAGTTTGTTGTCATTTTCTCCGTGCTCATATATTAATATTCATTATTCTGTATAATGAGTGTGTTGTATGTCTGTGTTTCATTGGTTGTTCTCTCCCCTCTTCCCCCCCTCTACACTCCCACTTTTCCAGAGCTTTACACGCCCATTTTCACAGAGTTTTTAAGCTTTGAGGTGTGAACAACCAGGGTAAAACAGGGGGGGTTTCATGACCCTTTAACAACAAGGCTAAAGTAGCCAGCTAAACTCTGGCCGCTTAGACTAAAAAAAAGAAAACATAAGTAAATAACATTCCATAAGCCTGCAGAGAAAACATCTTTTTATATGAAAATCTGCAGGTTTATCTCACGGGCTGTCCATTGTCAATCTGAAATGTAGGGGATTGGGAGAATCGTGCACGTAAACCCATCTTAATCTGTCTCTCCCAGCCTCTCTCATTCACATATGTGCATCTGTTCACAGCCTCATTCCTCCACCAAAACAGCCTGTCTTCTGACAACACTGTAATTTGAATGGCACTCTCCTTCAGATTTTGCGATGATGGGGAAGCCAGTATGTCTGCTTTGCATGAATGTGTCTCGTTCGGAAATTATAGCGTCTATAAGAACTATAGCGGAGGCCTCTGTCTGTGGGTGTGTTTGTGAGAGACAGATGATGCCTGTAGTGTGTCCATTTTGTGCTGGAATGAAAGTATGAAAGACAAAAAAGGGGTTAACAGTGACTGTGGTGAAAGAATACTTCAATTTGGCCCAGATGTGATAAGTGCAGAAGTGACTGCTCATACTAAAAGCCTGGGAACAGACGTGTGCTGTGGCTCCTGAAGCTCTCAGTCCTCTCTGACGCTGCTCTAAAACGGGACCGCACAGATGATGGCAAACAGATGTTGCTCGGATTACCAGTAACACTGAGTGACCTCTCCTTAACTGCCCTGGACCAGAAAAAAAAGTTGGGTTCGCTCCTTTATTCTTTATCGTTTTCTCAAATCCTGCACACTGGCCTCTTTTTGCTGGCACGCTTGGTGAGAATCAGTCATGTTAGTGTGTTTGTGTGTTCTTGGTGAAATCAATTCTGATGTCACATGGCGGAGGACACACTGGGCTACGTCTCTGTGGAGAAATGGATGAGGGGGTGAAAGGAGTCCTGGTGGAATAAAAATATTCACAGAGCCATGCTGGAACTGTGGTGTACTGGTTCGCACATGAGCTCCACACACATTGAGCAGGAGATGTCAGTTTGGATCTGGATGTTTTTCAAGTGTAGTTTTGAAAAAGGTGTTAGCATTGCTTTTAATCCTGGGTTTTGAAGTCATAAAGTGTAAAAAAATAAATAAATAAATAAATTAAATAAAATAAAAAATAAAAATAAAATATAAATAAATAAATAAAAATAAAATAAAATAAAGCATTTAAATAATACATTTGTGATATTTAAATAATGAATTTAAATTATACATGTAAATGCATTTCAATAATGTGTTTAAATAATATTTTCAGATAAAAATTGCACATTTAAATATTAAATACGATTTGATAAAAAATTTAAAATATTTCTAATATTATTAATTTTACTTTATTTTTAATTAAATATTATAATTAAATTTGTAGTTTAATATCGTCTGTATTTTTTTTATTTAATTTATATTTTATATTCAAATGATTAATTTATTAAAACTATTTAACAAAAAAATTGTTATTAATTATTTAAAATAATTTAACATTATTTTAATAACATAATTTACATTTAAATATTAAATAAAATTAAATGTTTAAATATTTTAAATATTTTTCTAATATTATTTCTAATTATTTATTATATATTTTTCCATAATTATCTTTTTTATTAAATATTACATTTAAATATTAAGTAAAATCTAACAATATTTTAGTAGTTTAATATTATTACTATTATTATGCTAATTATTATTAATTTAATTAGGTATTATTATTTAATTTAATTATATTTTAAATTAAATTAAAGCTTAGCAAAAGAAAACCAAGCAAAACCTAAACTATGGGTTCCTATTTCAATCGCTAACCTTGTATATATGCAAATAAGAGTGTGTCAAAATCTTACAACTTATTAAATACTAACCCAGTGTATTATGAATAGTGCAAATTATGAAATATATTGGCCTGGTTTCACAGACAGGGTTTAGATTAAGCCAGGATTAATCCTTAGTTTAATCGGGACATTTAAGTAGCTTTTATAAACGTGCCTTAGAAAAAAAAAAACATTACTGATGTTCATTTTGAGACAAAACATTAAAACTGACATATTTTAAGATATGTCAGTGCAAGTTTCTTTCAGTTAAAACAGCTCAAACATGCATTTTAGTCTAGGACTAAGCTTAAGCCTGGTCTGTGAAACCAGGGGCGTATGTTCAAAATGACCAAAAGATTGAAAAGGCCTTTTATAATATAACTGCACATGTATTTTTTTCATTCTATTAGTAGATTATAAAATAATAACAATTTACAGCTCACATAAAACAACAGGAGTGACCAATCCTTATGCCTGAATGTAGACCGACTGACCTTTCCTCATAACATCCACTTATCCCTGCTGTATTCTTTCATTTCTGTGCTGGGTGGAAAGGGAAATGAGTGATGATAAGGATGATCTTTGGGAGGAGAGAAGGCCCAGAGCCGGTTGAAAGCCAGCTGTCACCAGCTGGCTTCAGTCAGGTCTGAGACAGACCCAGAGCCTGGTCAGAGATAGCAGCGGCAGGCGCCAGCCAGACGGCCATCCGCAGACGACCGCGACAGCAGAAGGAGCCTTATCATCCACCAGTGCCCTGTCCTCGGATGCCTAATCTGTGCGGCAGGGCCCACAGAGCCGCTCATGAGCGAATGAGGATTCACAGAGTCCGCACACGCTGTCAATCCACGGCCACGCCAGCTCAGCTTATACATTCAAACGAGAGGAATCTATAGAGATAAAGCGCTACCTGTAAACCGACTATTCTTCTACATTACGCCTGCTCTGAGGATTTCAGCTTTGGCTCATTTGAGGCGAATTATACCAATCTAAGCTCTTCATAGAAAAACTGAGAATATATATCCTCCCATCCGCAGGGTTTTGGTTTTGGGCCGCATGTTCATTTAAATGTGAATGATAATGGATTGTAAGTGCACATATGAGAGGATTAGCTAAATCCTGCTTGTGTAGAGCTGTATCTATAACCTCCATAAAGGTAAACATCACCCCAGAGGAACTGTAGATTAGCACGGCGAGTTTATGTTCAACTTCCTTCATCAGAATTCATGACTCACACTGTCACGTTGACCCTCACACAAATGCACATAATAAGTCCTAACGCGAAGTAGAAATTGCTGGCGTATGATAACTCATTACAGCTGCTCTGCAGAGAACACGAAATTGAAGAAAGAAAATAACAGATCAAACTCGTTTCTTCCCCAAAGCTTCCAGATTCGGCTCTCATTACTACAAGCTCATTTGTTGTACTCAAGCATCTAATGTGGTATCATCGATCTTCAGCGCGGAAAGGGGAGATTCTGGGTAGGATAGGGCTGAAAATCGTCTTCCGCAATGTTTTCGGTTGTTTTACTCCCAGGTTTTGCATCGCTAAGAGTTCATAAACAATGGATGACTGTGGGACACAAGGAGAACACCTGCCCAGTGATGATCAATGGTTTGAATTAGCCTGACAGCTTTCCTATAGCAGTTGTTCCCTGGTTGGAGACTCAGTCTGTTTACATTTCATTAAATACTCGCAGACAGGACGAATGGTGTTTAGAGTGGAGTATATGGGGTAGAATCGCTTCAAATGCTGAAGCAGTCCAGGATGACAAGTAATCTAATCAGCTAAGTTAGATTTTTGCTGTTCTGCATGAGATTTAAAATCTTTTTGAATAGAACATAGCTAAATGGCGGACATGCTTTGTTTTTAACACCAATGCAGGCTGAATACAACCTCATAGTCAGAGATGTCACTTCATAGAGCACAATAGAAATATTCTAGACCAGGGATGGACAACTTCAGTCCTGGAGGGCCACTGTCCTGCACAGTTTAGCTCCAACCCTGATTAAAACTCACCTGCCTGAAGCTTTCTAGTAATCCTGAAGACATTGATTAGCTTGTTCAGGTGTATTTGATTAGAGTTGGAGCTAAACTCTGCAGAACAGGACCGAAGTTGCCCATCCTTGTAAACAATGGCTATAGCATTGTATCATGCTACTTTATTAGGGGTTGAACAACTTCAGATTTTTTAAGTCGACATTTATGTGATTAAAGTGGGTCGCAGGACCGTTTTGAGTAGGCCGCGGAGTGTGCAGTCAAATAAACAACAAACGTAATTCTTTGTTTTTCTGATGCGAGGCTTTTATTTTGAAAGATTTGCATGAAAGATGTTGACTCTTCTGTCAGACGCAGTTTACAGGTAAGTAAAGAGTGCCTGAGATAAACGTGTTGTCCTGATTCAGTATCAAATGAGATGTTGTCATTATTCTAACATTATTTTCGCAAGTTGTCACGAAATAAAAAGTCTCTCACCTCAGAAAAATGAACTTTCCTGTCAGCCATTATACTTTGCTTGTAGCGTGCACACTTAAATTGCGCGCAAATTTTTTTTAAGTCAAATTCCTACATAAAAATTGGGTCGCGGCTTAATGACCATGGAAAAATATGGAAGCTTGTTTCAGTGATGAAATAAAAAATAATAAAGGTAATTGCGACTTTTTCTCTCACAATTCTGACATTTTTTTTTCTCAGCATTGCGTGATATAAGTGATATATGTGAGATATAAAGTCAGAATTGTGAGATATAAAGTCAGAATTGCGTGATATAAAGTCAGAATTATGTGATATAAAGTCAGAATTGCGTGATATAAAGTCAGAATTGCGAGATATAAAGTCAGAATTGTGTGAGAATAAAGTCAGAATTGTGAGATATAAAGTCAGAATTGAGAGTTATAAAGCCAGAATTGCATGATAAAGTCAGAATTGCGAGTTATAAAGTCAAAAACTCGCAATAAAGTTAAAAACTTGTGATTGCGAGAAAAAAGTCAGAATTGTGACTTCATATCACGCAATTCTGACTTTATATCACACAATTCTGACTATATCACGCAATTCTGACTTAAAAACTCGCAATTGCGAGTTTCAATCTCACAATTCTGAGAAAAAAAAGTCAGAATTATGAGATAAAAAGTCACAATTATCTTTTTTATCTTTTTTATTTAGTAGCGGAAACAAGCTTCCATAGGAAAATGCGGGTCCCATGGCAAAAGGGATGGGACTATCTGTTTGCCAGACCAATGGCATTTGGAAATTTACACACTTAAAAGTTTACCCTGTGATATCAGGATTAGAGGGAATTAATTGATAATTGAAAGATAATTGAACATCATCCCATTATAATTGTCATCTGAATATATTGAACAATGACTGACACTGAATAACAATCTCATTTCTTTGGTATTCATTAGTCCACTTTAGGTCAATAAGCATGCTGAGTACAATTTCAGCGTGTACATCGAGAGATCATCAAGACTGTGCGGTAATGTAAATGATCAAATCAGGGCAGAACCACAGACTAATTTCTTCACAAACACCGGTGGTGATTGGGAGGTGCAGGGTCGTTATTCTGAACGTAGCCTTCATTAGTGTGGGGATCTCACCCTCGCTGGCCTGTTTGTAAACAACCCATTAGTTCAGAGCGTGTTTAGTGTGATCATGTTTACTGGCTGGTGCCGGGGCTGTTGCTCCTCAGGCGGCGAGGAGGCAGGGACGCAGTTGGATGAGCAGAGGGAAATTAATGTGCCATTCAGGATGACTGCTTTTGTCTCCCATTGACATGATCACACAAGCTGGAGGGGAAAGGCGAATTACACAGTCAAAGAGTCAAAGACTGGAGTAGGATGCAAGAGGAGATGGAAGCTATGCGAATGTTTATAGCTGCTTTTGTTGAATTATTTTCAAGCAACGCGGTTGAATGTGATGTAGCTATTTTTAAAATGCAATTTGGTTTTGGCTCGGTGAACTTTTTGAAAACACACTTTTTACACTGTTACTGGATAATTTCTCTACTAGCAATGTCCAACAGTGGACATATTCTTCACATTCATAATTTTTGAATTTTTCAATAATTTGTTATATAATATTTTTATTTCCACACATTACAAATGTTGCATTGTGTTTATTGTAAAAATTGTAATTTTAATGGTAAAATCTGTAAAAATGCTACGGTAAAACTATATACGGTGAAAAACTAATAAATCTAACGGAGATTTGATGTTTTACACTAAAATACTGTTAAATTTTTGGAAGTGAAAAAGAACAAGTCATCGTATAATTTACAGTGAAATAAAAAACTTAAATTGACAATTTATCCCAGAATTCACCTTTCGCCGAGAGTTTGATTGACAGGCGATCTGACCAATCATAATGGCGAATCCACCATTTTGTCCAACAAACATTCCAGACAGGAGAGTTAGTAGATTAACATCGATGGACTTGAACTTGAAAATGGTATGTATTGACATTTTCCACGATTGAAACAACATACTTTCTGATGTTCATTCATGTTTATTTCGTGCAGTTCGCTTGAACTGAGGCGCTACAGCGATCTGTCACGACACATTAAAGAGGCATAAAATGGTATTTATGGTTTGAATTTCTTTAAAAAATGACAAGATTTGAAAGCTAAGGGTCAGATTTACTAAACAGGGCAAATTCGTCTGGTTTAAGACATGCTTTTTTGGGCGGTAAATAATGGCGCAAATACCAGTAAATTGACTAGCTGAAACCTTAGTAAATCACCTTGAATGATTCATTTAAATACTCTCCTCCCATAAATTTTGCGTCTGAAAGGGAAGCTCCTACAAATGCATATGCAAAAATAACCCTGTCCATACCTTTTCAGTGATATTTTTCACTGCGTGTCTTTAGTAAATCCTGACTGTAGCTTTTTAACGCCACGAAGGTAGCAACAGTAACTAAGGGGGGCGGGTCTTTGCGAAAGGCAAATCCCTGTGTGACGCTTCACATTTGATGTTTTAAATAATTGTTTCTTCTAGTTTTTTGTTATCAGTTATGGAGTGTTTTGTTACGTTACATCTTATGTTGTTAAATGAATGTTCATTGAAATATTTTAGTGTCATGTCTGTAACCATGATGGTGTTTTGTGTTTGCGTGCATGACACTGTGTGCACCTTATTCAGACGGTCCACTTTAGACATTCTACAAACTATAAGTAACTTGTCAACTAACTCTCATTAGAGTATTGGTAGACTGTAGTGTTAATTTCGTTGACAAATAACTAACGTCATTATTTTCATCAACAACATTTTTTCACAGACGAAAAAGAGATGATGACTAAATAAAAACCAGCTTTGAATGACAAAAACTATGACAAAAATCTATTGACATTTTTGTCAACGAATAAAAACTAGACGAAAATGTTAGGGAGGGACAATTTGGAAAGAGATCCAGTCAGAATGACGTCCTGCGTGATATAATTGTAACGCGCTGATCTACCCGGCGGGACATACACTTGCTGCATGTCTCATAAAATGTTAAAAAATGTAAATGTCTGGGAGAAAGAGAAGAGCAGACATATAAATCTGAAAAAGAGGATGACACAAAAGAGAGATTCGGTGTGGTTTTCTGGTTTTCTGAAGCACGCAGCCATGCACACAGAAAGCGCACGAGTACTGAATTGAGTTCTCTTTCGCATCTGAATGGACAAATACACAGAACATTATGTCAAAATGTCAGTTTTGGAGAGTAGTCACATAAACACAGTCGGCTATGTCTTAAGAAATCTTAAACAGTTGTGAGAATATCGGATGTGCATCAGTGTATCCCAGCATTAGGTCTTAAAGTGATAGCAGCCTAATATACCTGCTACCCTCTGAGCCCTTAAAGAATTAGTTCACTTTAAAAATGAAAATTACCCCAAGATTTACTCACCCTCAAGCCATCCCAGGTACATATGACTTTCTTCTTTCTGATGAACACAATCGGAGTTATATTAATAAATATCCTGACATGTCCAAGCTTTATAATGGCAGTGAACAGGACCAACGAGTTTGAATCTCAAGAAAGTGCATCCATCCATTATAAACGTACTCCACACAGCTCCGGGGGGGGGGTTAATAAAGGCCTTCTGAAGTGAAGCGAAGCATTTGTGTAAGAAAAATATCCATATTTAACAAGTTATAAAGTAAAATATCTAGCTTCCGCCAGACTGACTTCCGTATTCAACTTACAAAAAAGCGTAACTGGCGATTAATTTTCATAGCTCAAAATACACAAAATTCAAAATTTTCACATTTTTTGCGTAATTTAAGTTATAGTTTAATTTGTAATTACATTTACATGTCATATTTCATCTCAAGCTCTTTACTGGCACTTTTATCTTGTTGGTAACCAAGTAACTACTTCCTTGGTAACAACTAACTTTTGTGAAATTATTGTTGTGAACAGCTTCTGGTTACGGTGACTGATGAACCACAATATAAAAAGTATTTTTAGATTCTCCCTAAAGAAAGAATGCTATTCTGTTTCTGTCTGTCCTCTCAGATATAACACACACTTGACCTCAAACACCCCACTATTGTGACTGAATGATCTTACTGTGTGAACTTGAGATTCTTCACTAGGGGTGTGTCTGTGCGCTTTTTCGTCATTATATAAGTCCCCCGAGACCATCTTAACCCTCTACACTGCAAATGTATAAGCAAAACAATGGGTTAAAAAAAGCTGTTTTTTATTTTCCAATCCTCCCTTACCTGCTCTGATCCTATCGTGTTTTACAGCCCAGCTTTGCCCTTCAAAAGGATGAAGAACAGCCGCTTTCAGCTGACGTGACAGCTGGGTATCAAGTTTTACAAAAATGCTGTGATAGATATTAATAACTCTTTGTTTATGTTGCTGGTGAGCTCCACCTGAGCAGCAGGTGCAGGGCTCTGATAACATCATAACTGAGAACACACAGGTGTGAGCAAACAGGAAGGAACAAATACACCAGCGGGTTTTGGATGTCACTCTGGATAGCATTTCTCCTTGTGCGGCTCCCTGAGAGACACTGTCTGCTGAGGGTCATAAACCAAACGGGCAAAGTCAGTGTGAGGAGGACACTTTGTTATGAAGGGTAACACAAACCAGGGATGGAATACTTTCTTAAACTCTTCCGAATACACTTACATAAACATGTATGTGAATTATGCACTATAGTGCACTATATGTAACAAGAACAGCTATGTTCTGTTGTAACTTAAGCGGACTAGATATTTGAATATATTTCTCATGCCATTGTTTCTGATGCTGATCAAATGTTCTGTTAGTTTGAATTTTAGTTAATATTGTGTTGTGTTGAGTGGTAGTTTTCAGGATGGGCAGTATAGCATGCAAGTCACAAGAGCCCAGTTTTATGATGAATTCAGACGTTTCAGTTTTCAAATATAATGGGTTATTGTGCATGTGTGTTTTGCTACTGTCCTTGAAGTGCACTATGTGGGGGTAAAATCTGGTTTTGCATAAGGCTGTTACTCCCTTCCCACCCTCTTTATATATATTAGGGCTGTCGATAGATATAATTAATTTTGAAGTTTTATTAAGTGTTAACAATGAGATTATGTGGTTTTTATAAACAATTAACACTGCTTTTGTCAATTTTTACAAGATGGACAAAATTTGTCACCAAAAAAGTCATTCGTTTTAACCAAAATTTACCAAATGACACTTTTGGTTATACCGAATGACGATATTTTCAAACAATGCTAACAGGCTGATATCTAGCTAGCTCGTTTGTCCTTTTGCTAGCTAGCTAGCAAGCTAACTATCAAACATTTTATATTTAGTACAAGTTTTTAAAATATTACAACATTTTCCATGTTTTATAGTGGTTGTACCGAATGACCTGATGTTTCGGGACATGCGTATAAGCAAGTGAAAACATGAATTTTTCAAATAGTTAAAAGAGAGTTAGTTACTTTGCTTCATGACCATGTGGTCCTGAATGATGTCACATCCTGTCACATGATATTGACCGCATGATCCAAAATGGTCCCTTTATATTGGTTACTCTGAATGACATCAATGAAATTAATTTTTCCATACATTCTTTCTCATAACAAAGCAATGACTTCTACACATAATTTTAATACAGTTTTGCACTATGTTGATATATGATGTTATAAAATCATGCCAGAATAAAAAATATATACATTTATTACATTTCAAGATGTTTTAATCACAAATGAAATAGCTGTATTGGCCTTTGGATGGTTTAACCGAATGACCTTTTGACACTTCAAAATCTTTAAAATACCTTTATATGTAGCAAAATATAATTAAAACCTTTTGGATTCAATAAAAAAGATCTAGTTGTACTACCTTACATACTTTGGATGTCACATCTTTGTTTTTTATTATTATTAAAGCCAAAAAAATGACCCGTCATGTCATTGACCCATATATATATTTATTATGATATAGTTTGGCAATATCACACGACCTAACCCTTCCCCAAATATCTGTAATATTGCAAATGTGTTATTGGTTTTATACAACTGTTCAATAAATAATAAGTTAATATTGTTACATTTTAGACACAATATTGTCTGTTTTTGCTCAATTTCGCTAATGAAATAGTTCCAAACAAAGCCACAGCAGAACTGTTGTGTGTCTCTGAGCTACACACAGCAGTGTTTCATTACTGAATGAATCCGGGGTTTTTAACGAATCGAGTGAGCCAATGATTCACTGACCCATTCATAAAGACAGCCACTTGCTCCGTCCCTGAATGAGTCAGCCGTTTGAATGAATCAGTTGAACGAATGACCGAATGACTCACTCTTTAAGACAGTGACCTGCCGCCACCTCCTGGCGGTTTTATTTTCATATTTAGAGTATCATTTTATTCATATTTATTCTACCTCTGAGCTGCATTAAACAGCAGATTGTAAATTGTAGCCATTGTAGTATATATATATATATATATATATATATATAGCCTACTGTTTATGTGTTGTTTTGTTCATATATGAAGATATTGTAGAGATATTAAGACCAAAGAAAAAATAACTTTCATTTCTTTGCCTTATGTTAAGTAGGCCTAGGTAAATGAAGCTGCTTGTTCTTTCTTTAATATGAAGCAAGATGTTTCTACACATGAAATGAAAATAAAGGTGTTTAGGCACCAGCACTTTCTTAGAAACATGAAGCATAAATAATGCTTGTATAAATAAATCATAAGCTCGTAAACAAATTCACATCTGTTTGCATCAGATAGATTACACTGTTCGTAATCTAATGGCAAATAATTGTTCTGTGTTTAGATTCAATGTTATGCTCATGTTTGCTTTTCTCTTCCCCTCAATGGACCCTCATGAATTTTGATTGAATGATAATTTCATGTTGGTATTTCATTTGTTCATTTAATCTCAATATCTTTGAGCTTCCTGGACAAATATGGAAATGGACACACGTATAGCTGGCTGTTAGAGTAAATGTTTTCTGGATTCAGAGATCAGATTCCATCATATATTGGTCATCACATCTGCTGACAGTATCACTCCACTGAATGCATGTGGAGGTAGACATGATGAACTTGTACTGACAGCATCATCTGCTGCACCATCAAGTGGAGAGAAAAAGTACCGCATTGACTTTCACACAGTTCTCCGGTACTTTATGCCTAGCTTGACTGCAAGAGTCACAAAGCCCCTTTTGAAGCCGCCTTTCAAATAATGACGTTGTAAACCTATGAATAGATCCTGGGGATGCACAGCAATGCACATTTTGTATGTCTCTCTTATCTGACACACTCAGTTCAGTTCATGGAGCTCTCTGCTAATGAGCTGATGATCTAAATCAGGTGTTAAATCAGAAAGACATGGGCTGCGTCTGAAATCGCATACTCTCGGAGTAGGTACTTATTTTGAATTAGTAATAACTCCACGACCGCTAAAAAAAGTATGTTCTATATAGTATGAATGTAATATGGATGTACTACATTCAACATGTTATCATTGTCATATGACCTACCAGCGTCAGTTGCGTCGCGTCACTGCCATTCATAACATATACAGTGTACAAAATAAACATTTACAAAAATACAAATAATACAGACATTTTTTCTTACCCATTTTTTTTTTCTTGCTTTAAAAAGTAGGCCTCCACTATGTAACTTTTGGCCCTCTAGCGGTTAAAAAACAAAGCTGCATGCATTTTGCAGAAAAACATTGTTTTGGTTGTGTTTTGGCTCTGCGTGACTGTGTGGATGAATATGGTTCTTTCTCATAACTGAAAAAAAAGAGAAAGATTATCCTACTGCTTATAAAACGCTCGCTAGGCTTAAGAGATATAACCAGTTTAGGCCCTGTTTCCACCTGGTATTAAGATGCGTTTTGGTCAATCACAAGCGGACGACTCTAAATACAAGTGTAAAGAGAGTCTAAAATGTTTTTAGCTTGTCCACTTTCGACCACTTCCAGAGGTAGATGAAAACACATTCGACCGGATTGCTTTCATAGTGTAATGATGATGTATTGACTCATTTAAATTTTGTTAATTTTAAACAAAAAAGTTACATAGTGTACCTTTAAGCATCAATCTAATCTAAATCTTTATTAAGGTTTACAAAAAACATAACTCAAGATATATTTTCTAAAGCATACAAGTCTTAATATCTTAGACAAATAAAAACTAAATGCAAACAAAACAGTGTACTGAAAAACAAGACAATATTGATTAAGAAAATTAATTTTTGTTAGGTAATTTAGCTCTGAATGTAAATACTGATAAGTCAATTAATCTTCTTCTATTTGGAAATTGTTTTTGATAATTTTCCAGTTTGTTTGCTTAAAGTGTTCAGTTTATTTAGCATTATTTATATAACTCTGCGCCAATTTTGTTCACATCTCCCCTGTTGCATTCTATTGAAAAACAGTGGGAAGAGATTAAATTATTAAATATTTTCTTACATTGTGCTTTTCTTTGTACCATCTTTTCTTTTCAACTGTTCCAGTCCTCCCACAAAACGTAATGTTTGAAAAGCAAATGCACATTCCTTCTTTGTAGAGATGATACCAAGGTCACGGCTGGAATTTTAATGAAGTTATTTCTCCTTTTAAACTGGTAAAAGTCTTGCATGGCAACAGTACCGTTTCTGTGGTGTGAAAATATACTCTGACTTTAAAATACAACAACAACAACAAATATGACAGAAAAAAAACCTGGCTCTTCTCTTACAAGACGTCTTCAGTGTAATAAAAACATACAAGCAGAACATTATACAAGGAAGATGTACTTTGTTGACATGAACCCCTGTATAATGAATTATGCTATAAGAGATGCTCAGGATTGTGTAAAGAGGACTATAAAGAAGTATGTTTGAGCATCTTATCAGTGATGTTACTAACTGGAGCCTACAGTATGTGGGATTCAAAAAGTGAGTATTTGGGCAAATGGCCTCCATTTAAAGGATTAGTTCACTTCAGATTTAAAATTTCCTGATAATTTACTCACCCCAATGTCATCCAAGATGTTTATGTCTTTCTTTCTTCAGTCAAAAAGAAATTAAGGTTTTTGAGGAAAACATTCCAGGATTTTTCTCCATATAGTGGACTTCAGCAGTTACCAACGGGTTGAAGGTCCAAATTGCAGTTTCAGTGCAGCTTCAAAGGGCTCTACATGATCCCAGACGAGGAATAAGGGTCTTATATAGTAAAACTATTGGTCATTTTCTAAAAAAAAATAAATAAATAAAAATGATAAACTTTTTAACCACAAATGCTCGCCTTGCACTAGCTCTGCGATGCACCACACATTACGTAATCATGTTGGAAAGGTCACGCGTGATGTAGGCGGAAGTACCAATCCAGTGTCTACAAAGCGAACGTGCAAAGACTAAGTCAAACGGCCTTTACAAAAAAAAGGTAAAACAACGATGTCGGACGATTTTGAAGTTGGAGGAGAAAATGAGATGGAGTTTTTCGCCCTACCGCGGTACTTCCACCTACGTCACGCGTGACCTTTCCAACATGATTACGTAATGCGTGGCGCATCACAGAGCAGTGCAAGATGAGTATTTTGGTTACAAAGTATATACTTTTTTTTTATTTTATTTTTTTAGAAAATGACCGATAGTTTCACTAGATAAGACCCTTATTCCTTGTCTGGGATCATGTAGAGCCCTTCGAAGCTGCACTGAAACTGCAATTTGGACCTTCAACCCGTTGGTAACTGTTAAAGTCCACTATATGGAGATAAATCCTGGAACGTTTTCCTCAACAACCATCATTTCTTTTTGACTGAAGAAAGAAAGACATGAACATCTTGGATAACATGGGGGTGAGTAAATTATCAGGAAATTTTAATTCTGAAGTGAACTAATCCTTTAAACAAACAGAGGAGAGGAGATCTTACAGTCACAACATGGCCTGTTCCAGTACCTTATCACTTCAGGACCCTCGCTCTGTTAGATCTACTTTGCTTTGGGTTAAAAAAATACAGCCAGACAGCTGTTCTCTACCGTCTCTCATGCAGAAAGGACATGGACACGGTTAGATGTGATTTCAGGTGTGCAGATCCTCTGGAATCTGTGACATCTTTTTAAAGTCTGGCTGTGGCGCGAGCGAAAGCCTGCTGCATTTTGACAAAACAAAAACAATCACGCTTGTTTTGTTTTACTTGCAAATCTTCTGTTTAGTAGGGAGTGTTGAGGTTTATGTTGACACGTTCCCACTTTTTTTGTTTTGTTTTGCTCTCCCAATTCTCACATTATGAAGGTAAAGCGCGGTCCAGCAGCGAGAAAGGTTGGAGGCCGTGTGTCTTCTGATATCACTTCCAGATGCTGGCTAGACTCGGTGGAGCCAGAGCCGTGGAGCAGGGCTTGGGTTTAGTTGTCTTTTCCTCCAGGTGTGATGCCTCATGCTGATTCCTCCACATGTTCTGCTGGCCTTATCCAAACACGGCAGGTCGGGGACAGCGCCGGGCCACCCCTCTCCTCACCCTCCTCTTCAGCCCACCCACAGTAGCGCTGCGTGTTCCTTCACACGGTGGCAGACACCAGGCCATTTGTCCCTGCTTGTCCTCTGCATCACCCTGCAAGACTGGTAGTTCAGAAAACCTCCAATCCGAGGAGAAAAGTTGGAAAGTAAGGTAACTACATTTTTATCACAACAGAGCAAAACTGAGGTAATAATGATTATGATGCATGAAGTTGTGAACAGCTTTGTTTTAATGAATTGTCCAAATAAACCGATTAATTTTAGTGAATCACTTCATTTGGATGAATCATTAAATAAAGCAGTTTCAAAGAATGATTCACTGACTCATTTGACTCCACACCGGTGCCTGTGTGGAATTTTACATCCTTTTTTGATATAACAAATTCTATTGTATAATCATTTTTGTATCAATCATGTCAGTAGTCAATAATGAATAGCTTTACTTACTTAAGTGCACTTACGTGTACTTACAGTGTACTTACCTAAGAAAAAAAAAAAATGAGTTGTTGAATTTACTTAAAAAAGCAGTGTCAAGTGGTTCCATGCAACTATACTGAGTAATTTGTACAAATAACAATTTAGTTGTATAAACAACAGAAATCCAAGTAAAGCTGACAAAACTTTTTTTTGTGTAAATACAAATTTGTCACTGTTACATAATATTTATATGTGCAGTTCACTTAATAAATGTATAAAAGTTTATTACGTAAGGTAAACACATTGACTTAATTTACCTTATTAAAGTAACTATTTGCTCTACAAAATGCATTTAAAAAATAACCCATTGAACAAACTCAATTTAATTGAGAGCAGGAATGCGTATATGAGTGCTCACGGCCTAAACACAGGCGCCACTCTTCTGCATAATGGTAACCACAAAATTCAAAAACATTACAGAAACACCTCTAAATGTCCAATATAACTGAACATTAAACACTAACATAAACTAACAACATCTTTCCCTTTACTGAAAAACACATAAAATAACACTTTAATCCCTAAATTTACTCTCCTAATGCAGTCCCTTGCAAAGCATGCTGGGAACTACGGATCCACTGCCCAGTTAATTTGTGTGTTTCACTCAGCAATGTTAAGTTGACTGAACAAACACTTGTTAAGTAAAGCTGACAATACAATTTTTAGTAGAAAAAACTCAGTTAAATTAAGTTCATGTAGTTACATGGGTTTTTAAGTAATGTGAACAAGGATGTTACTACATGGGTTAAAGGGCTAGTTCACCCAAAAATGAAAATTCTGTCATTAATTACTCACCCTCATGTCGTTCCACACCCGTAAGACCTTCGTTCATCTTCGGAACACAAATTAAGATATTTTTGATGAAATCTGAGAGGTACCTGACTCCTCTATAGACAGCTATTTAACCACCATTTTAAAGGTCCGGCGTTCTGACGTCGAACCTGGAAGCGCTGAACGTAAACAGCGTATGAGAATGACGCAGAAGAGGAGATATTGTTGAATAAAGTTGTTATTTTTGTTTTGTTTTTGTGTACAAAAAGTATTCTCGTCGCTTCATAAAATTAAAGTTGAACCACTGCAGTCACATGAACTGTTTTAATGATTTTTTTAGTACCTTTCTGGACCTTGAAAGTGGTGGTTAAATTGCTGTCTATGGATGAGTCATATAACTCTCAGATTCGTCAAAAATATCTTAATTTGTGTTCTGAAGATGAACGAAGGTCTTACGGGTGTGGAACGACATGAGGGTGAGTGATTAATGACAGAAATTACATTTTTGGGTGAACTAACCCTTTAAGGTTAGGTTCAGAGTTAGTACTTAGTTATTACCCATTTATTGTAATTACTATAACAAGTACATAGTATGTACATGGGGAACAGGACTGTAAAATAAAGTGCTACGGAAATGATTATATCATATTCTAAATTATGGATTAGAATATTTTAATATAATAAAATAACATGTTAAAATGTTGATAAATTATGGAGTTTTGGTAGTATTTAAATCTGATATATCACTCAAATTGCTGTGCTTAATATAAATTCTGTGCTGTTTGTAATGTATAAATAAAAAATAGAAAATGGCTTCAATAAAGTTTTTGCTTTTTTCATTCCTATGATTCATTTAAATGAAGCAGTTCAAAACATAAATGAGACCTAAGTGAAAGCCTGCTGCAATTTTGTTAAAACAAATGCAGTCATATACTTGCAAATGTTTTATTATTCTGTCTAGAAAATAGGGTTGAGTGAATCGCTTAAATCGGACAATTCATTGAAATACAATGAATGTTGTTCAAAACAATGTTGCACAGATTCATTTGATTTCCTGCACTGAATTTTGCGTCCTTTTTGATATAACTAATTCTATTATACAATATTTTTTGCAAAATAATATGATGTTTAGGTAAATGAGGGTGTTCATAATATTTTAATATAATATAAAATATCTTAAATTGTGGAGTTTAGGTGCTATTTAATTTGATCTGGTTAATCCTATCACCCAAATTGTTTTTGTGCTTGATATGAGTACTATGCTGTTTGTAATGTTTTGTAAAAAAAAAAAAAATAATAATAATAATAATGGTCCCACTTTATATTAGGTGGCCTTAACTACACTCTAAAAAATGCTGGGTTTGTAATTATTTTTTTATGTAAGTACATAGTAGTTAAGGCCACCTAATATAAAGTTAGGCCAAAATAATTCATTGAAAATTGCGTTGTCAAAAGGCTAGCTGACTGAAGTCAGTTATGAGTAGCTTGTGCAGTAGATTGACAGTTTCATTGTATCTTCCCCAACTCTGGTGTTCGTTCCCCCTTGTGGCCTCTCCTTAGACCACCACCTCTCTGTTTTCCTCCCATTTTCATCTGTAGTAGCAGTGTTTTGTTTGCTGTGCTTGCGGGTCGCCGGAGCTATAGGCCTGTCAAGAATATTATTACTCTTGTAATGTGAGCCCGGTCAGCGCAGTTGTAGGCACATTAAAGCTGTCACATTTCCAACTTGGTGGGATTTTGAACAATGGGCTTGTAGGTAATGTCTGAAGGATTAGGAGACGAAAAAGAGGACAACCAAATAAAAGCCAAACTTGTTCGGTACTCCTGTGGCTTGCCAACGTGCGTTGTCACCGAAAGTGTGGTCACGCGTCTAGTTAATAAAGCAA